>OZ012735.1:947413618-947419138 GCA_963859935.3 Lathyrus sativus
CAAATTGATGTGAATTGTTGTTGATGATTTATGATAATGATAATTGCATCCTTATAAGTTAAATAATGTATATAGATGATTAGGTGTGATCGTTCATGTTCAAAACATGAATGGGATAGATCTAGGTTGAAGAAATTAGGTTTAAAAGTTAAATTTTTGAGAAAAATTTAGCAGAAAATGCTTCAGTCTGGTTTGATTCAAATCAAGGTTTCAATATGATTTAAATTTGAGGTTAAAAATTAGCAGAAAATGCTTCTGCCTGATTTTATTTGAATCAGGGTTTCGACATGGTTCCAATCATATGTTAAATTTTTGCAGAAAAAACCTTATGACCGATTTGATTCAAGTTAGGAAAACAACATGATTTGAATCAAAAGAGGTACATTTTTTTTATATTATGTTTTATAGTGTTACCAGACTAGCATAGTCACATGCATGAACTTGCTTACAAATACACTATCCCAAACTATGTTGCTTGATCACGACTTTGCGTATTTGGTGGATTACTACTGCAAGTATACAGTCTATCGCGTAGTTTTAAAAGACTATCAAACCCACAAGGACTAATAATCAACCTAGAGTGATCAATTGTTGCGGTGTAAAGCTAAGGCTTGGTTTTTTTTTGCGGTAAACAGATTTAACTATAATGGGATTTGAAAAGGATAAAGAAATGGGTCCGAAGAATGATTCACGTGCTCCTAAGGGACTCTGCAGATCCTGGGTGTTAACGAAGGATTCAAAGTTATTCTGTATGACAAGTTGGTTTAAAGATTTGATCTCACACTCTTGCGCTGTCAACCCAACCACGCCTGATGACCCCAAGATTTTGGTCTCGCTCGCTCGGTAGTTAAAAGGAACGCTTTGAAAACTAGCAAGGCCCAACTGAGACCTAAAGCGCTCTCGCTGCATTCAAATTCAGTGCTCGGTGTCTACTATCCGGCGATCGCCTCAAACTCCCGCTCTATCAGACACACGTTGGTGTGTTTCTCACTCTCGTGAAAAAACACTGTTAACCAGCCTCTCGCTCTTGTGACAAGACTGGCTAAATTCAGAATAGACCCCAGAACCGAAATTTAGAACGACTAATGCTAAACATCAATGGTTCCTACAGAGTCCCGTCGGGTGACGGTACTCAGACTACGGACTCCGACGAAACTACTCAGACATGTTCATCTCTAAACCTAAGGTACTTACCATGCTGTAAATTAAAACATACATAATTGCAAATAATATGAAAGTAAAGTAATGCAGTAAAATAGAATTGTAAATAACCTGAGATAAATTGAAATAGAAACAACTTCAATAGATTAAATATTTGATCCAAGCGTACAATCAGCGTTTACAAGAAAGTAAAGATACAACGGGGCAGTAATCACTCAGTGTGAGCAATTTCTGCTTTGGTTAATGAATATGTAAGGTAGGTCTGACATAATTTCGACAGCGCTTCCGCACGGGTTACTTGGATACCTAACTCTGACCTACAAGGGTCTATTTATAGAGGGGAAGGGGCTCCAAAATATTAGAATTCGAATTTGCTTCAGAACTGCCAAACTGCTATGGGTAAACTGCTCCCACGGCAAACGGTGATCGCCTTGTGCCTAATGGCGATCGCCATTAGCTTCAAATTGGGGCTCCCTCCATTTTTTGTGTGGTGAACACCTTCCACAGGCAATGGCGAGCGCCATTGTCCTAAGGAGGTCAGAATGTTGCTTTTTGAGGGGTTTTCTTCACCGTTTAGCTCGCTTTTCGACCCTTTTCTTCTATGTTGCCGATTTAACACATGTCAAGTAAAAACAAAAGAAAACGTAAGTAATCAACAGCTAAAACGACAATGGCTCGATAAAATAGCGGATAAAGATGCACGAATTGAATTGAAAAGTGCGATACAAAGTCGAGTTATCACTGTTGAACTCCATTATTTGAAGATGATATTGGTTGAGGTCAGTCCTAACATGATGGAAAGGGATCAACTCATATTGGTGTTTGTTTCTCATCATACTTTCTGTGTCAAAAACTGCTACAGCAACATAATGGTTCTTGATGCAGAACATGACCATCATGAGCAGTTGAGTACAAATTGGAGGAAATTATGGAAGATGAAAGTTCCCTCAAAGATTCTTTGATGTTTAATTGTCCCTAGTTTGAACCTTGTTGGTGGAAAATTTTTGGGTTTATCTCTTAATTCTTTTGATTTTAATAATTGCTTAAGATTCTTTTATCAAACATCCCAAGAATTATGTAGCCTAGGTTGTTGCTATTGAACTTTAGTTTGAAAGACAAGGTCATGAAAATCTTTTTCTAAAACAACACAAGGATATTGCAGCCAAGGATCAAGAAAATTGGAAACAAATTGATATCTCTCTCTATAGTATTTTTTTGTTGGTATTCTATCGATCTCAAACTTCAATTTCAATTTTGTCCTTTTAAGACATGTTATGAAGTTTGGGAAAAGGTGAAAAAAACCTATTACAATGATGTCAATCTTTTATAGTTTTATATAATCTTATTTCCATGAAGAAAGATGACATGGATATGCAAAGCTATGTAGGGAAACTTGATATTTTGATCGTTGATTTTGATGAAATTATTCATTTTATTGACATTGTTGCCAGTGATATTAAATAATGTGGAAAATTCTTTATGGTTATAGAACTTGTCAGTCTTACACTGAACCACGACTCAACCCAAAACCAAATTTTATCTAGTGCACATGTATCTTCAAATGACATTGTTTATGAGAAACTCCTCACCTCTCTACTCCTTAAACTTCTACCTCAATCATTGCTTCTCTCGATCATCTAAATGGTTCTACTTCCACAATCTCAAATTCTTATCAACAAGATGGAAGAGGTGAATAGCATGGAAATAATAGGACCCGACCTCATTGTCATGTTTACAACTGCTTTGGCCATGTTGAGGCATAATGCAGAACTCAGTTGCTGCCGAAAGTCGCGAATGTTGCCCAAGCTGAAGCTTCTATCACAAGTGCTTAATTTTCCCCTTTCTACAATTGAGTATGATAATGAGTACCATCAGCTGAAGGCACAAATACAAACTACATCACCTATTGTCTTTATTTCTCAAAATGGTAATCATATTGCCTTTGTTACAAAGTCTTCTTCACATGGACCTTATATTTTTCACTCAGGCACCTATAACCATATGTTTTGTAACAAATTCTTTTCTCGTATATGACTTATACATACATAGTACCAAGTATTACTTTGCCTAATGGAGTACAAACAAAATATCAAGGAATTGGCCAAACTTATCTAATACCCAAATTTTCTCGGGATTATGTGCTTTATGTCCCCATTTGTCCATTTAATTTAATATGTATCAGTAAACTCACTCGTACCCTACCTTAATTTGTACATTTTTAATGATTACGTTTATGTGTAGGATCGAAGTACAAGGATAAAAAATGGAGTATGGCATGAGTCTCAAGGTCTATAATACCTTTTAGCACCAATAATGCTTATTTCTTGTTCATTTGTTGAGTCTCTACATGTTATTTATTAACGTTTAGGACATCTCAGCTTTAAAAATTGCATCATATGGTTTCCAGTCTATGAAAACATTCTACCATAGACTGTGAGCCATGACAATTTTGAAAACATACTAAGAGTTTCTTTCCGGAAAGAGTCAATAAAAGAGTTATGTCCCCTTTTTCTTTAGTTTACTTTGATATTTGGGATCCTAGCTATGTTTTTACATGTTTGGGTATCAATATTTTGTTGCGTTTATTGATAATTTTTTAGATGCACTTAAATATTTTAATGAAAAAATTCTCAAATATTTTCTCAATCTTTCAAACTTTTGTCTCTAAAGTAAACACATAACTTGGTACCCACATTAAATTATTTCAAAGTGATAAAACTCGTGAATATTTGTCCATGTCTTTTCAATCTGTTTTGGCTTCACATGGAATACTCCATCAGACATCATCTTCTCATACTCCTCAACAAAATGTGTTTTTGAGAGAAAAAAATTGACACTTAGTTGAAACAGATCATACCATGCTCCTCACTGCATTTTTTGTCTTTGTCAATCTTTTTATGGCACGAAATAATTTCCCCGTGCTTGTTTTGGCAGGTTTAATGTTATTATCCAAGAGTATGGTATGATTAGATGTGAAACTGATTACTCTATCTTTTTTTTTGGCGTTATTCACCAACATCTGCTTATACTTGTTGCTTTATGTCATTGACATCATCATCAATAGTAATGCTAAGGCTAGCCTGCACCAACTGAAACAACATTTGTCTTTCCACTTCAAGACTAGAGATTTGGGTCCACTAAAATATTTTTTGGGGATTAAAGTCGCTTAATTCAAGGTTGGTGTGATTATTACTAAAAAAAACCCGCTTTAATATACTTGAGAAAATTATATTGCTTGATTACCAACCTAGTGACACTTCTATGAATCCTAACATCAAGCTACTACCAGGTCATGAGGAGCCACTAAAAGACCCTGATAGATACCAACATCTAGTTGAAAAACTTAATTACCTCACAATGACCAGACCAGACATTACATTTGTTGTTAATAGGGTTAGCCAATTTTTAAATGCTCCATGTAATGACCATGAAATGTTGTGAATCATATTCTTCTGTATATAATATGTCGGGTATTAGATTACTTTATAATAAAAAAGGTAACATCCAAGTCGTGAGTTATTCTAATAAGATAGAAGTTCTACTTTAGGTTATTGTATTTGAAGAAAATTTGATCTCATGGCAGAGAAAAAAACATAACATAATTGCAAGCCCTAGTGTTGAACGAGAATACCATAACATGGCAGCAACATCATTTAAACTAATGTGGTTAAAATAATTACTCCCACAACTCAAATTAAAAAATGTCAAAACAATGAAACTAATTTGCGACAGTCAAGTTGCGCTTCATATTTCTCTAACTTGGTATTTCATGAAACGACTAAGCTTGACTACAACCTTGTAAGAGATAATGTTCTTTTAAGACAAAATCATAATTGATTGTGTTGGTTCAAATGATCAATTGACTAACATAATTATTAAATTCTTTAGAGGGTATCAGTATAAATATATTTGTAAAAGCTTGGTGCATAGGATATTTATACTTCACTTTGAGAAGGAATGTTATAATTAATTATAACCGGGGATAGTCTACCGGAATTGTTAGTATCCATGGATTAAATAACTTCCTAGATATCGCTTATTCGTTAAAATATAATTTATTTATTATAACTTATAACACTATTATAAATAGTAGCGTCTAGACGGGCACTCGCGTGCTCGTCTGTCAGCTTGTTTATTGCACCCATATAAATATAAATGATATATTTTTATTTAATATTAATTTTACATGAAAGTTATGTGGAAAGTTATTAGTAGGGAGTTATATGAAAGATGATAGTAGTAGTTCAATGGAAATTATTATGTAAGTTATATATTTTAAAATAAGAGTAAATTTGGTATAAAAAAAAAGCTACACCAAAAACCAAGTATTGTCTTTATATGTCTGTCCGCTTTTTTATT
>OZ012735.1:949252138-949289638 GCA_963859935.3 Lathyrus sativus
AACATCAAGGGTAATTTGAGAGAATTTGAAGCCATTGGAGGCCAATCCTTCAAGGGAACTCATATGTTATTCTTCTTTATCCAATTGGTATTGTAATTTGAATTATGAGTAGCTAAACGCCTTTAGGTTAGGTTGTGTGTGATGAGTCTTGTAATACCCTAAATTTTTCCCTTAGATTATTCGTTTCATGTCGCATTCCATCTCATTTTGCATTACATTCCATCTGACCGCTAACGGGTTTGTGTAGTCTGTTTGGTTTTGCAGGAAAAATCACACTATGCGCAGTTTAATTGGTGAAGGGCAAAATGGTCATTAATTTGCAGCCTGCTAACAATGTATGAAGCTAAGTGTTGAAAACACAAATCTTGATTTTTCTCAACTTTAAACCACCATAACTTTTGATCTATGAATCTTTTGGAATTGCCTCCTTCTACAAACTTGTAGTTCCTGATGTCCTCTTTAATTTGATTACAGGTTTTCCCCATTTGGATCAAGAATTAAAAAGTTATGAATGATACAAAATGGCTATAAATTAGGGTTTTCCACACTTAGAAAAATTTCACTAAAACCCTAATTTGTCAACTCTCCTGATTTTATGATTCTCCTTGGTTCTTCTTGATCCAACCTCAAAATGACACTTAAGATAACTTGAGATGCCCATGATTGACCTCAAAATCCAAGCGTTTGACTTTGTGAAGCCACAATTGACTTTCTTGATCAGATGAAATCCTAATCTTCTTTCCAAGGATTAAGGCACATGTGATGACTTGTGAAGAGACATGATACATATATGAACCCATTGAGATACATACTGAGCCATATAACCAAAACTTTATCCAATAATCACACAAGAAAACTTTGGTCAAAACTCTAATCCAAATTATTGTGTGGGATAGTTGAGATGCCTTGATGGTGAAAGGACCCTTTTTACATGTATTCACCTAATCCTCCAAATGGTTGTGAACATCGTTCTTCATCACTATTATCACATACCCACACAATATCATATCGATCCTACCCATGCTACTTAATCAACATAACACCATAGAAGATACAATGAATATCAACTTCAAAACCATGTCAAAAGTTTGTTCATTGATGGAAGAAAATCTGAGATCAAAGATGTGAAAAGGTTTTGTCAAGACCCACAAATACATAATCAAAGATAATCAATCAATAGAGAATCCAAACTAATTCACAAACATAAATTAGATGAAATACATAAGGTACCAAAAGATTACATCCAAACCCCAACAAGAGATCAAAGATCTTACCTCCTCCCTCTTAGGGTTTTGTGTTTCTCTCTCTAAAATAGATGAAGAGAGATAAGTTCGGATGTTCCTAATGTTACAATATGGAATTATGACCTAAAAAGCAAGAAAAATACTTAAATAGAACATTCAGGATCTTTCATGTTTGCCTAGCGAACAAATAGCGAAGCCTTCGCTCTAATTTCGCCTAGCGAATTTATGGTCCTTTTGGTTCTGTCCAAGTCTGGGAGTGTTCGCTAGAGCTTCGCCTAGCGAACTTTGTTGGATTTCTTCACTACACAGTTCGCCTAGCAAACTTAGGGTCATTTTCTTCGCTAGAGCTTTGCCTAGCGAACTTGACAGTGTTGCACCCTAAAATTTGACCAACCGGTTCTCCTATCTGGTTTATGATTCGACACATTTCGCATTCGCATACCGCATACAGTGCATTTTCTCATTCATATTGATTTTATCGGGATTACAGCCTTATTTTCACATTTCGAGTATTTTAGACCGATTCGGATAATCGGAGTTTGTTTTGAGACGTCACGCGCTTCCTGGGCATTTTCAGCTTATGCAGTGATTTTGGAGGTTCTTGGTGTCGGGGTTTACCGTTTATCTTGGTCTAGTCTCGCGGTCTCGTTTATCTTGATTAATTGCCTTTAATTGCTTTTTTTTTTAGGTTTTATTAGATTTAAATGCATTTTTAGATATTAAATAGTTTTTTTTAATAGATTTTAATCTTTTTAAATAGAATTTTAGAATATATGGTTTAATAGATTTAGGTATTAATAGATTTTCTTATATTAAATAAATAGATTTTCTTTTATTAAATAGTATAGATTTTATTTTTTATTATTAGAAATAGAATAGATTTTCTAATATAGAGTATTATAGGATATTAAATAGATATTAGAATTAATTGTACAGTTTTAATTAGGATTAGTTAATCTTTTGTTTTAGTATCATTAACCATTTTCATTTTTAATTAGTCCCTTAATCCATTTCCATTAATCATGTCAATCCATCTCACTAATCAACCATTCAATTTCATTGATCACGTTTTATCATTGTTATTAGTCATATCAATTCACGTGTTAATCCATGCTTTAATCTCATGTTAATTGTCATTAGTCTCATATTTGGGCCAATTATCCATGAATATCAGAAAAAAGCCCACAAATGCCATGTGTCATAGTTAAGTCGAACCACACGTGTAATTTCAGGGACGCCACTTCATTTTTCTCACACTCTCAGAACTTGCCAACACATCTCCCACTTCCCTCTCCACACACCACGTGTGCTCCATGCACACACTACTCCGTCCACGTGTCCTCCCCACACTTTCCCTCTGCATGCAAACTTCACACGCGTCCCTCACCGGAGCTCTCCTCCCGGCGACCACTTCCGACCACCGCAACTACCCGCCGGAGAGCTGCAAATCTCCACCGAGTTCATCAACTTCATCATTTTTTCCAGACGATATTCATCACTGACCGTCTCCGATAATTGTAACACCCCACTTCCCAAAATCATCTAAATTAATAAACATTATAAATAAACAAAATCAGAGTTCCAATTCTCCCAAGTGGGATATCACATAAAACAACGTTTCCTTATAAAAAGGTTTTTCTCCAAATACAGCGGAATGTTAAATAATAAAATTCAATAAAAGTTTGATACGTTCACAGGGAAATAAAATATAAGTTCAACATAAAACAAATAAAAACGCCCAAGTCCCGTGCTACGTATCAGAGCATCCTAGACTCGACAATCACACCAATATCCAAGCTAGCTAAGCACCTGGATTATCTGTACTTCCGAAGAAGCACAGACCACAACAACAACAAAGGGGTGAGAAAACATGATCAAAAATATAATGGTAATGTAATACATGTAAATAAGGTAGTACAACACACCAACACACCAAGATTCACCCCTAACAACACCATATGACGAACCTACTGCTCAAATTACAATATAACATATTATAATGCAAAATGCAACTCAACACCATGCATGCGGTACCGACTCGTTGGTTCATTCAATCGAACCTGGATAGATCACTTACGCTCCTCCTGAGACATGATCTATCCCCCACCATTCTCCACAAAGGAGTACGGATGAATCACTTACGCTCCTCCTGAGACATGATTCATCCCACCAAAACACCATGATATGCACACACCAATGCATAACTAATATATTTAGGCACTCAACGTGCACACGATCCTCCTGATCATATCATCATACATCAATGCATATATGTACAGATATAACATACACCAACACCATATAAATCAACCAGATAGTAAACAAGTTCATACTTTAACACCAAGATATAAACATATCCCACCACTCAGGGATACACGATCCTACTGATCACTGCACCATGATCATATACATGATACACCCAACATTCATTTTAATTAAACTAGATATTAAACGAGTTCACACTCTAACACCATATATAATCACATCCCAACACTCGGGAATACACGATCCTACTGATCATTGCATTCTACACTCGCATACACCATACACCAATTAATCGTTTACTTTAAATTAAGTATCAGGGAAATCACTCCCCATCACCGAGTATGCACCATACATCATTCGATAATCATCCCCACACGCATCGTGATCAAGGGATCCTACAAGACTAAAGCTCCAGGCAAAACATCACAAAAATCACATTCTGGTTCTGCGACGTTCGCTGGCATTCGCCAGGCGAAGCCCCGTAGCGAACCTTCGCTAGCATTCGCCAGGCGAACCTGCTGGCGAAGCCCCCTTTCCACTATCGTGCATTCGCCAGGCGAAGGGATCATTCGCCAGGCGAACCTTCGCTGGCTATACTCGCCAGGCGAACTTCCTACCCTTTAGGTCTGGGACTTAATTCTGAATTATTCGCTGCCACTCGCCTCAGCTCACCAGGCGAACACTCGCCTCCACTCGCCAGGCGAAGCTTCGCCAACACTCGCCAGGCGAAGCCCAGCGAATGTTGCGATTTCACCAATTTCTCACAGTTCTGCAGAGTGCTTTCTAAGCCAAATGGGTTAAACTTCCTACTTCCAATTCACCTCTTAACATCAGTACTAACAACATAGATATCATAACTTATCGATTTCTAGACTACATTCCCAATTCAACTCTTAGGCATTCTATCGATATCCCAAAAGGTCACACAGAATTTTCCCTAAAACCCGTAAACCCAACCTATCCGCCAAATTAACCAAAAACCACAATTCATCAACAATCAACATCCAATTATCAGCAATAGTCAACAATCACAACATATCAATATGTAATATCATATATCGATCAATCTCCTACGGGGTTAAGGACTCCCCACTACCCTATACATGTATAAACCATTCCCAATCAGGTTTCTCCCCCCTTACCTTGTTAATCGGTTGATCGATGAAAGAACCCTCCAAGGTTTGGCCAATTCTGATTTTCCCCCGTTCCTTCGTTCTTCGCTCCCTTTTTCGTTCTTCTCACTTCTCTCCTTTCTATCGTTCTTTTTCTACTTTCTCTAACTTCTCACAATGTATCGTAAAACTACTAACCCCTCACATTCTCTATTTTAATTCTCTAATCCCAATAATAATAATAACTTAATAATAATAATAACTTAATAAAATAATAATAATAATAATATTATTATTATCTCACCAAAATAATAATAATATTAATAACAATAGTAACTATAATAAATATAATAATAATAATAATATTCCCATCAATATTAATATTATACACTATATTATTATACTCACCAAAACACCACCAATAATCCTCCCACATTAGGGACACCCACCAAACATCACCAAATACACCCCACTAAAGGGCACACCAACACATAATATTTAAAATAATAATAAAATGACTAAATAATTAAATTGGGTGTTACAACTCTCCCCCACTTTAATTATTTTCCTCCTCGAAAATTACCTGATGGAAATAGCTCCGGATACGCTTCTCGCATCATGCTTCCCAACTCCCAGGTCACACTGCCTCCTGCAACACCTCCCCAAGCTACCTTCACCAAAGGTATCTCTTTCCCTCTGAGCTGTTTCATCTTACGGTCCTCGATCCTCAACGGCATCGTCTCAACAGTAAGATTCTCCCGAACCTGAACATCATCTCTCTGAATAACATGAGATGGATCAGAAACATACTTTCGCAATTGCGACACATGAAACACATCATGTAAGTTTGACAACTCAGGCGGCAACGCCACCCTATAAGCCACATCACCAATTCTCTGAAAAATCTCATAAGGTCCAATAAACTTAGGATCCAGCTTCTTGGACTTCAACGCACGACCCACACCAGTCATCGGATTAACTCTTAGGAATACGTGATCACCTACACAAAATTCCAACTCTTTCCTCCGATTATCATGATAGCTTTTCTGCCTACTCTGAGACACTTTCAATTTCTCACGAATCATCTGAATGGTCTCAGTAGTCTGCTGTACAATTTCTGGTCCAAGCACCACACTCTCACCAGTCTCATACCAACACAGAGGAGTCCTACACCTCCTCCCATATAAAGCTTCAAACGGTGCCATTCCAATACTCGAATGGTAACTGTTATTGTACGTGAATTCGATCAATGGTAAATGAGTATCCCACGCACCACCCTTTTCTAACACATAAGCTCTCAACAAATCTTCAAGCGACTGAATAGTCCTCTCCGACTGACCATCAGTTTGCGGATGATAAGCTGAACTCAATTTCAACTTAGTTCCCAAAGCTTCCTGCAAGCTCTTCCAAAATTCCGAAGTAAACCGTGGATCTCTATCCGACACAATACTGGACGGAACACCATGCAACTTCACAATTACCCGAATGTAAATATCCACCAGCTTCGTTAACGGAAAACTAATATTGAGCGGCACAAAGTGTGCAGACTTCGTCAATCGATCCACAATCACCCATATAGCATCAAAACCTCTCGCCGTATTCGGCAAACCTGTCACAAAATCCATGGTAATGCAATCCCATTTCCAAACCGGAATCTCTAATGGTTGCATAAATCCAGAAGGTCTCTGGTGTTCCACCTTCGACTTCTGACATGTCAAACAGGCATACACAAATTGAGCTATGTCTCTTTTCATACCAGACCACCAAAATAATTTCTTCAAATCATGATACATTTTCGTAGCTCCCGGATGAATACTCAGGCTACTATGATGTCCTTCGCTCAAAATTGACTTTTTCAATTCTTCATCATCTGGTACACAAATGCTGCCTCTAAATCTCAACACACCTGTACTATCCAATTTAAAGTCACTATCGGAGTCACTCCCTACTCTAGGCATCAAATCTACCAATTTTACATCCAACTTCTGATTCTCTCTAATCATATCCAAGAAGTCATTATTTACCTGCAACATACCCAACATTACACTATCTGCAGTAGTCTCACAAACCATGCTCAAATCTCTAAACTGTTCAATTAACTCAATTTCTTTCACCATCAGAGCTGCCATATGAATTGCTTTCCTACTCAAAGCATCTGCCACTACATTGGCCTTTCCTGGATGATAACTCAAACTGAAGTCATAATCCTTCAAAAATTCCAACCATCTTCTCTGCCTCATATTCAGCTCTTTCTGATCAAACAGGTATCTCAGACTCTTATGATCACTAAACACTTCAAATCTTGAACCATATAAATAGTGTCTCCAAATTTTCAACACAAAAACAACCGCAGCTAATTCAAGATCATGAGTCGGATAATTTCGCTCATGCACTCTCAATTGCCGCGATGCATATGCTACTACTTTACCATTCTGCATCAGAACCCCGCCTAATCCCATCTTAGACGCATCCCAGTACACCACAAACGGTTCACTCGGAGTCGGTAACACTAACACCGGTGCCGTAGTCAATCTCTGTTTCAACTCTTCAAAACTTTCTTCACAAGAAGCATCCCATACAAAAACTTGGTTCTTTCTCGTCAACTGAGTTAATGGCAACGCCAAATTAGAGAACCCTTCAATAAACCTGCGGTAATAACCGGCTAACCCCAAAAAGCTTCTAATCTCTGTCGCTGTCTTCGGCGGTTCCCACTGCAATACTGCACTTACTTTTGACGGATCCACCGCTATTCCATCTTCAGATATTACATGCCCCAAGAAACTTACTTTCTTCAACCAAAAGTCACACTTTGACAGTTTAGCAAATAATTTATTTTCCTTCAACACTTGCAAGGCAATTCTCAGATGTCCTGCATGCTCTTCATCAGATTTAGAATAAATTAATATATCATCAATAAACACTACAATGAACTGATCCAAGTAAGAATGGAAAATTCTGTTCATATACTCCATAAATACTCCCGGTGCATTAGTCACTCCAAACGGCATTACAGCATATTCGTAATGTCCATATCGAGTCCTAAAGGCAGTCTTCTGAATATCACCTTCTCTTACTCTCATCTGATGATAACCCGATCTTAAGTCGATCTTACTAAATACACGAGCTCCCACCAGCTGGTCCATCAAATCATCAATCCTAGGTAAAGGATACTTATTCTTAATAGTCACTTTATTCAATTGACGGTAATCGATGCACAGACGCATACTACCATCCTTCTTCTTCACCAACAACACTGGAGCTCCCCACGGTGATACACTTGGTCTAATAAAATTTCTATCCAACAATTCTCCAATCTGAGACTTTAACTCAGCCAATTCCACTGCAGACATCCTGTACGGCGCCATAGAAATAGGTCTCGTACCAGGAACAAGATCAATACCAAATTCTACTTCTCGCGTCGGAGGCAATTCCGTAATGTCGTCAGGAAACACTTCTGGAAATTCATTCACCACTGCTAATTCCTCCATTGGCACTTTGCTATCCACCGATAAGGTTGCAAATAAAGCAAACACTCTAGTTTCATCTTCCAACAAAGCCCTCAATTCTTTATTCGACAAAGAACCTGCCAAAGCTTCCTCTTCAAGGGTCAGGAACAACAATTCCTTCCGAAAACAGTTGATGTAGACTCGGTTGAACTCTAACCAGTTCATACCCAGAATGACATCCAACTTACCAAGTGGTAGACAAATCAGATCCACTCCAAATTCTCTACCGAAAATAGTCAGCGGACACTTCAGGCATACCAAAGAAGTAGTCACTGAACCTATAGAGGGTGTCTCAATAGTCATCTGTATCTCTAGAGTGGACGGCACCAAACCTATCCTCTCCACACAATCTACAGAAATAAACGAGTGCGTTGCACCCGTATCAATAATAGCAATCAAAGGAATATTATTGATAATACAAGTACCTCTGATCACACGCTCATCACTGGCAGCTTGAGTTCCTGCCAAGGCAAACACTTTTCCACCAGCCGGAGACGTTTGAGGCTTCTTCGGCTTCTCACAATGTGTACTAATATGACCCTTCTCACCACAGTTATAACAGGTCAGCATAGTTGCTCTGCAATCAGCTATCACATGACCTGGTTTCCCACACTTAAAACATTTCTTGGCCTCATTAGGACAATCATTAGCACGGTGTCCCATACCACCGCACCGAAAACATTTCCCTTCAGCAGATGCTCTCTCATCTCTAGGCTTCTTATCAACAACAGCTTTAGGTTTTCCCTTATCAGCAGCAACACTATAAGGAGTACCACTAAACCTCTGCTTACCCTTACGGTCATTAACAGCTTTGTAGTGCGCAATCCTTGCTCGGTTATCATTATCATAGATTCTGCTCCTGCATACCAGCTCAGGATAGCTCCTGATCTTCTAACAAGCAATCCCCAACTTAGTCTCTGGACGCAGTCCATTCTCAAACTTTAAGCACTTAGAGGTCATTGCCCCTTCCACATTATAGTGGGGACAATACTGCACCAGCTCCTCAAACTTGGCAGCATATTCTGCTACAGTCATGCTACCCTGTTTCAGCTCTAAGAATTCAATTTCCTTAGCGCTTCGGATATCTTCCGGGAAATACTTCTCCAGAAAACCTTTCCGAACCACCTCCCAAGTAATGGTAGTTCCAGCAGCTTCCAACCTTTGGCGACTATTGTCCCACCAGGCTTCAGCCTCACCCTCCAGCATGTGAGTACCACACCTCACCTTTTGTTCATCGCTACATTCCATAGTCCTGAAGATCTTTTCAATTGCCTTCAGCCACTTCTGAGCAACTTCAGGGTCCAGAATTCCTCCTTCAAATGTTGGCGGCTTGTTGCTCCGAAACTGCGCCAAACTCCTGAATTGGGCATCTGCAGTTTGATTCTGATTAGCAATCGCCTGCGCAATTGCTTGCATAGCAGCAGCCAATGCAGCATCGTTCCTTCCTGCCATACTTCTCAAAAGAACAACACCAGGTTAAAAGATATTCAACTTCATCCATAAGGACAGACCCAACTCGACTCAACAACACTGGCTGGACGGACCGACCTGCTTTGATACCAATTGTAACACCCCACTTCCCAAAATCATCTAAATTAATAAACATTATAAATAAACAAAATCAGAGTTCCAATTCTCCCAAGTGGGATATCACATAAAACAACGTTTCCTTATAAAAAGGTTTTTCTCCAAATACAGCGGAATGTTAAATAATAAAATTCAATAAAAGTTTGATACGTTCACAGGGAAATAAAATATAAGTTCAACATAAAACAAATAAAAATGCCCAAGTCCCGTGCTACGTATCAGAGCATCCTAGACTCGACAATCACACCAATATCCAAGCTAGCTAAGCACCTGGATTATCTGTACTTCCGAAGAAGCACAGACCACAACAACAACAAAGGGGTGAGAAAACATGATCAAAAATATAATGGTAATGTAATACATGTAAATAAGGTAGTACAACACACCAACACACCAAGATTCACCCCTAACAACACCATATGACGAACCTACTGTTCAAATTACAATATAACATATTATAATGCAAAATGCAACTCAACACCATGCATGCGGTACCGACTCGTTGGTTCATTCAATCGAACCTGGATAGATCACTTACGCTCCTCCTGAGACATGATCTATCCCCCACCATTCTCCACAAAGGAGTACGGATGAATCACTTACGCTCCTCCTGAGACATGATTCATCCCACCAAAACACCATGATATGCACACACCAATGCATAACTAATATATTTAGGAACTCAACATGCACACGATCCTCCTGATCATATCATCATACATCAATGCATATATGTACAAATATAACATACACCAACACCATATAAATCAACCAGATAGTAAACAAGTTCATACTTTAACACCAAGATATAAACATATCCCACCACTCGGGGATACACGATCCTACTGATCACTGCACCATGATCATATACATGATACACCCAACATTCATTTTAATTAAACTAGATATTAAACGAGTTCACACTCTAACACCATATATAATCACATCCCAACACTCGGGAATACACTCACATACACCATACACCAATTAATCGTTTACTTTAAATTAAGTATCAGGGAAATCACTCCCTATCACCGAGTATGCACCATACATCATTCGATAATCATCCCCACACGCATCGTGATCAAGGGATCCAACAAGACTAAAGCTCCAGGCAAAACATCACAAAAATCACATTCTGGTTCTGCGACGTTCGCTGGCATTCGCCAGGCGAAGCCCCGTAGCGAACCTTCGCTAGCATTTGCCAGGCGAACCTGCTGGCGAAGCCCCCTTTCCACTATCATGCATTCGCCAGGCGAAAGGATCATTCGCCAGGCGAACCTTCGATGGCTATACTCGCCAGGCGAACTTCCTACCCTTTAGGTCTGGGACTTAATTCTGAATTATTCGCTGCCACTCGCCTCAGCTCGCCAGGCGAACACTCGCCTCCACTCGCCAGGCGAAGCTTCGCCAACACTCGCCAGGCGAAGCCCAGCGAATGCTGCGATTTCACCAATTTCTCACAGTTCTGCAGAGTGCTTTCTAAGCCAAATGGGTTAAACTTCCTACTTCCAATTCACCTCTTAACATCAGTACTAACAACATAGATATCATAACTTATCGGTTTCTAGACTACATTCCCAATTCAACTCTTAGGCATTCTATCGATATCCCAAAAGGTCACACAGAATTTTCCCTAAAACCCGTAAACCCAACCTATCCGCCAAATTAACCAAAAACCACAATTCATCAACAATCAACATCCAATTATCAGCAATAGTCAACAATCACAACATATCAATATGTAATATCATATATCGATCAATCTCCTACGGGGTTAAGGACTCCCCACTACCCTATACATGTATAAACCATTCCCAATCAGGTTTCTCCCCCCTTACCTTGTTAATCGGTTGATCGATGAAAGAACCCTCCAAGGTTTGGCCAATTCTGATTTTCCCCCGTTCCTTCGTTCTTCGCTCCTTTTTCCGTTCTTCTCACTTCTCTCCTTTCTATCGTTCTTTTTCCACTTTCTCTAACTTCTCACAATGTATCGTAAAACTACTAACCCCTCACATTCTCTATTTTAATTCTCTAATCCCAATAATAATAATAACTTAATAATAATAATAATAACTTAATAAAATAATAATAATAATAATAATAATAATAATAATAATAATAATAATAATAATAATATTATTATTATTATCTCACCAAAATAATAATAATATTAATAACAATAGTAACTATAATAAATATAATAATAATAATAATATTCCCACCAATATTAATATTATACACTATATTATTATACTCACCAAAACACCACCAATAATCCTCCCACATTAGGGACACCCACCAAACATCACCAAATACACCCCCACCAAAGGGCACACCAACACATAATATTTAAAATAATAATAAAATGACTAAATAATTAAAATGGGTGTTACAATAATCATCATTGATCTTCACCGATCATCATCAATAATCGTTCTATTTTCATCATCATCACCTTTATCTTGTGATTCACAGAACGTTCCTCCAAGATCCATCCGTTTTTGTTTCCAGAAACTCTAAACCAACAACGTTCTCCGATCGTCATCAATAATCTTCTCAGATCTTCAATAGCGTTCATCAGCATTCATCCAGTTCATCATGTTCTTCGCGTCTTCTAGAAAGCTTCAACAAGATCTTCGGAAAACATCCAAGATCTTCGTCAAGATCTTCGAGATCTTCATCCTCCTTCAAAAGATTCTTCCAGAAAACACCTGAACCATTGTTCTTGATTATTTTCCGGAGATCTATCCAAGATTCATCACGAGCTTTCACAAATAGATCTCCAAGAACCTTCATACGATTCATCGAGCGTTGTTCCAGAGTTCGTTTAATCTTCAAAGATCCACACCTTGCATGTCCATCAAGAACACTGTGTTCGTCCAAATCTAAACGGCTCGTCAACACTTCGTCAAGAACTTTAAAAGACGCGCACAGATTCGGCCATTTCTTCATGGTTCATTCAAGAGCATCCATCTAGAACGATCTTCCACCAAGAATCCAGCCGTCTTCAAATCTCAGTGAGAGCTTCATGCAAGAATGTCAGAACATTCGTTCGTCCTTCAGCCTTCCCAGCAACGATCCTCAAACCACCAACCATTCCTCTTAAGTTACGCATCAGTGATGTTGAGATTGATGGAAACGGGAAGAAGCAAGAAACGAGAGAGTCTGAGTGATGAGAAACGGCGCAGCCGTGAACAGTGACAGGAGGGAGAACAAGTGATATAGGGTTTTCTTTTCCTTTTCTGAAATTGAAAGAGTGGGCTGAGGGAGGTCGTGGGCTTTGGGGCCCAGTTATGTTTCCAATTCACACTCCCAATTCCTTTCTTTCCCTCCCCCTCCGTATGGTCCTTTGGAGGCACTGGGCTGGGCCCAGCGTGTTTTTGGATATTACTCCCTCCGTTTCAGTATTGCACCTACATCCGTTTTTTTTTTGTTTTTTTTAGCAATTGGGTAATGGGCTGGGCCTTAGGCTGTTTTATTGTTTTTGCAGGCTGTACCCCCTGAATTGATGTATCCCCTCCCTCTTGTATTTCCTTTATGTTCATTTGATTAGTTTAAAAAAGAGAAAAAAGTATGTGAAAAAAAATACGAAAAGAAGAGAGAATATTGAAGAGAAGTAGAGAAAAAGAAATATTTGAAAAAGAAATATAAAAAAAAGAATAATAAAAGAATATTGAAAAAGAAATAGTGGAAAAGAATATTTGAGAAAAGAATGTGAAAAAGAGTATTGAGGAAAATAGAGAAAAAAATAGTGAGATATAAAAATAGAAAAAATAATAATGAAAGGGAATATAAAAATGTTAGTTCATAGCATTTTAATACTTTTTAGGGTATATTCTTCATAGAGTTTATTTTCCCCTTTTTAGAGATAGTTTAAAAGTCCACTTGTTAGGGGACTATTTTCCATTTGATTTTCCATGATAGTTGGATAGTTTCTAGGAGATTATTTTCCAGTTTTCAATCATTGTAACCATTTTTCCGAATATCAATAAAATGAGATTTGTGTTGTGGTCCCGAAAGTAGCTGAACTACAGCTGCTCTGATTTCTCGTACTGAATGAGAATAT
Organism: Lathyrus sativus; assembly: GCA_963859935.3. Taxonomy (NCBI): domain Eukaryota; kingdom Viridiplantae; phylum Streptophyta; class Magnoliopsida; order Fabales; family Fabaceae; genus Lathyrus; species Lathyrus sativus. Next base: position 949,265,922 of record OZ012735.1, read on the forward strand.
GTAGGCATAGGATGCGATGTCCTAGCGAGCACACTAATAACTAACCTTTTCTGTTCTCTCGCTGTTGTGCGATCGAGACTTTCCCGCTGACGAATGATTGTTATCCTTTTCTCCTGCCCTTGCGCATTTGAGACCAAACCGTAGTTCTAGTTCCCGTAGGTCCCCATACCTCTAAACAACTCAATCTCTCACTCCTGTGTGATCGAGAACACCCTGTCTAGCCGTAGTTAGCCCGAACTACGTTTGCTCTGATCTTTCATGTTGTATGAAAGTACGTAGGCATAGGATGCGATATCCTAGCGAGCAACCTTCCCCCCTTTCCCGTAGGTAGGCGAACTACGTTGACTCTGATTTCTCGTTCCAGACGGGAATACGTAGGCATAAAGTGCGATACTTTGCCGAGTCAGTTTATTTTCTTTTAACCCCCGACTTGTAGAATAGATAGAATAACAATCCGTACTAGAAAACAAGCGTGGATCCCGTCGAGTACGACGGACGTGAGGGGTGCTAATACCTTCCCCTTGCGTAACCGACTCCCGAATCCAGAATTTGGTTGCGATGACCATTCCTTTCCCGTCTTTGCGGTAGGTTTACTTCGAGCATTTCCTTTCCCTCCGTTGGGATAAATAACGCACGGTGGCGACTCTTCTGTTCAGCCGGCGCCGATTTTCGCAGTAGCGACAGACAGCATGCCCATTTTTGTGTGTCTTACTATTCACTTGTTTTGTGCCTAATTCCTGCACAATAACACACAAATCAAAGGTACCAAGAGATATTCTCATAATGTTGCAAACCAACCAAAGCAAGAGTGGTTTTCAACACTTTCTTGACAAAAATGAGTGAAAGATGCCAACATTTGATAGATCAAATAAGTGAAATTTAGCGTTTAACACTTGATCACATGTTCTCTTAGGGAATCTAGCTTAAACTTAATTTTTGATTAGGTTCAAAGTAGGATAGATATTAGGTTCTCAATTCTTTGCATGACAACATTAGGGTAATCCCTTTTAACCTCAACCTTAGGTCCATATTTTTATGATAACATTAGGTAGACTTCCCTCTTATCCTCAACTATAGGGCCATATTGCATGACAACATCTAGGTGAGTTTCCCCTATATTTTATTTTTCCATTTGATTCTTCTCTTCTCTTTCTCAAAACAAAATCAAAACACTTAATAAATACGATAAGTATTGTGTGCCACGAGCTTTAAGTACATGAGAAGTGATAAGCAAGAGTCTCTGCTTGCCTTATCTAGAGTGTTTTGTATACGTCTCAACTTGGGTCAATCTTATGAAGCATTTGATCATATGTCATAGACTTTAGTGTAATACGAATCTCAAACTGATTCAATTCACTTCTGTTAAAACTCATAAATAAATTTCAAATCAGTTTTATCCTTCGGGATTATTGGCCAAATCATTTTAAGAAAGAGTACATTATTTCCATTATACCGCAAACTGACATCGACCTTAATTGCTGGAATGCGAACTTAACGTCGCTCATAAAAAACACTTAACAATTCATGAGCCGAACTATGACTGCTCCAATTTCTCATAGCAGATGAGGATACGTAGGTACAAGACGTCAAAGTCTTAGCGAGCAACCTTTCTTCCATCACCCGTAGTCCTCCGAACTAGGTTGACTCTGACTTTCCCATTGCACGAGGGGATAGGTAGGCCTAGAACGGCGAAGTCCTATCGAGTCTCCTTTTTGTTTCCGTTTTCCCTTAGTAAGTAGGCTTTAGATAAACAAACCCTTTGATTAGAACAACAAGAATAGATCCCCTTGAGTACAACAAACGCGAGAGGGTGCTAACACCTTCCTCTCGCATAATCAACTCCCGAATCCAGGATTTGGCTGCGATGACCATGTCTTCTCCATTTTGAGGTTTCATCGATCTTTTCCTTTCCCCGTCGAGATAAATAACGTTCGGTGGTAACTCTTCTGTTTTTCGGCCAATTATTATTTGCAAACTGCGACACTCATTAGCTTAGTATTTTATAAGATGTGTTAGTGCATGTTGATGGTTTAGTATTTCCTACATATTTTTTAGTACTTGACATGAAAGGAGATTCTAACGGGTCGTTTATTCATGGACGCCCATTCTTCGCAACTGGAAAAACAAAATAGATGTGGAAACAAGTGAACTTATCTTGAAGTTCAACAAGGAAAAAGTGGTTTTCAAGGTGTATGACTGAACATTAAATGTGGAGGACTTAGATACATGCTATCATCTAGAAGAAAGGGGTAGCAAGGGTGACACCAAATGAATTGATCGACATGAGGGTATCTCTTGTGCCCGACATGCCTTAAGCAGGGCCCGTCAAGCTAGTGATAGAAAATAAGCGCTTGATGGGAGGAAACCCATCGATAAGAATTTATTTTAATTTTACTTTGAATTTTATTTTGTAACATGTCAAATTGTGTGTTATTTTGTGTTAGAAGAGAAAAAAGGTCAAAAGAAGATAACAAAGAAAAAGAAAGGGAGAAGAAAAGAAGAAGAAAAGAGAAAGGAAAAAAGTAAAGCCTCTAAAATAATCACGCAAGTGAAAGGCTTCCATCCTGCAGCGATATATGCATAACACGCACGATAGAGACGTTGGGGAGAATCTATGAACTGTTAGTATCGCGCGCGCGATGAGTATATAACGCGCGTGATATGAATGTTAGAAAGAGACGTTGGAGGACGCCGTTGTCAATCCTAGTCACAACCATACAAGAACTGGCAGCCTAAAATCTTCAAACCTTCAGTACATTTTAAACCCAAATAAACCTCATCACAAAAATCTCACATTCAAGGTTGAGAAGATAAACCTAAACGAAAATGGTAGAAGCTTGAGGTTGAAGATGAAGTGAAATTTCAGATTTAATCTTAAAACAAGAAATCAAAATAATATTTGAAACTTTGAGAGAAAAGTGTGTTGCATATTATGATTCTTAAATCATATGTGTATTGTGAGAGATTAAGATAAAATGCTTTATATATGTGTTGGAGATAGTGCACAAAAATTGAGAAAAATACTCATTGTTTACTGTAAAATTTGGTAAACAAAACAAGTTTCTATTAATACTTAAGGGATCAAACTCGAAAATATCCTGGAACATATTTGTGTGCATTTATGACTTTGAACATTTTCATTGTTGAAATTGAAGGGTTAATCCTTTGAAAAGGTTTTAATATCGCTTTGAAACAAAACTTGAGATAAAAGGTTTTTTAGAATGAAGACTGAAAATGAAATGCAGGATGAAGTAAAAGCATGAATTGTAAAGTAAAATTGAAAAGTAACTTAATGCAAAAAAGGTACTTAAATGTAAAAAGACTTGAAACTTATAAATTTTGGAACTCATACGTACATTTTCCTCACTCGTTTCTCAAATGCGCAGATACTTTGAGTTTATAGAAATACAAGTACAATTGCGGACCCCTTACCAAATGAACATGATTCCCTTTATATACTACTCTAAAACAACTACCTAAGAATGGTCGACTAACCTCACGACACATTTTAGTCCCATGCAACAATTTCCTCCGACGAGCCTCCATGTGTCTTCAAGTAACCGTATATGTTAAACCAATTCCCGCTCTTTTAACAACATTCAAATATCTTAACTACTTTTACTGGTCATCAGGAACTGACTTCCTACGTCAAAGTTCTTAATATTGTCCATGCTACGATGACACACTCTATAGTACTTTCCACATGTAGTGCCCAAGTCAACATTGTTTCCATTGTAATTATAAACTCGAACCATATACAACATAGCATAGTACTTAATTTCATTAAGTCCCCAAACTCTTACAACATCCTTCGACTTACCATCACTTTGATTGATATCGGTATGTGTGACCCTGACCATGCATCGGCTCGATTTCCCTTTGAATTCATTTTACCCTAACTTTCCATGTCGCATATTTATTGTTGTCCTATTAATACTTGTAACTTATAGCTAATTAGAAATATCGAAGGTAACAAATTTCCCCCCAAAAGACCATGTTTCGATTTGAATCAGACAAGAGAGACATGGCCTTTTTTATTGTATTTTTCGATGATGCTTTCACTTCTACTTATGTCATCGGCATCATTACCTTTTTTACGGTGCATTTTCATTTTCCATGAAATCCGCTAGATTCTCATCATTACTCCTACTTCCTAGGAGGTCGTGGGTTTTCACGTCTGCCATAACTACTCCTACTCACATCAATGTTGTGCTTCATAAACTTACAAAAACGCTTCAATCGCCACCACGCGGACGTCATGTGTCTGATTCAGTACATGCAATGAGAAGCTTATAAATACCCCTTTCCAACTCCTTTGTTCTTCTTCTTCATTTCAACTTCTTTAATAGTTCCTTGCTCATGCAGAACAACAACCCCTTTCATTCTTTTTTATAAAAACTCTATTTTCATCCATGGCTACCACTCAAGCAACGCCCTTCAAATTCGACACTGGAAATAACCCATTAGCTTTCACAATCGTACCAAAAGATGATGAGGACGTGAGAGATTATATCCCTGAGCCTCCATTGTCAAATGAGAAGATTGCCATTTGGGCAAAACAGGTACTCACCCCTTATTCTTTGGATAACAAACTATATGCTTTCTTGGGACCCTATCCCACAAAGAGGCCGCATGCTGAGAAATCACACACTTCTTCTCAGGCTACTCAATCACTTTCTCCTCTGTGTTTGAAAAAAAGCTCTCGACCTATCCTTCATAGTTAAACCTACTCGTGCGTTTTGATCTACACCACCTACTCCAAGCAAAGAGTATATAGCCTGGCTCGATAAGGTTCAATCCCAAAGGAATGAACAATGGGGAAAACTGGGTATTTGTGACATGGTTGACATCTCTAGGACTGGCCCTAAGTATAACCTAGACATATTGTTGGCTTCAATCTTCTTTTGGGAAGGATTGACCAATACTTTCCAATTTCCCTGCAGCATGTTAACACCGACTTTGTTCAATGTAGCCTCCATCACAGGCTTAAACCCTTTAGGCGCAACCTTCACTTCGACCCTAGAAATCAAAAACAAATACACCATCGAACGCTTTAGTTACAAAAACTTTATTCTCAACAACCATGACAAAGCAAACAACGAAGTCTCCAACCAGGAGCACATAGCCTTCGTGACTTTTTGGCTATCATATTACGTCTTTTGCTCTAGTTCTCTACAAGTGGCCAAGAAACTTGTTCCCCTAGCCATCCAGCTTCATGAATGTCTAAAGATCTCTTTGAGTAAAATCCTTTTGGCCAACCTCTACCAATCACTTGGTGAGGCCTTTAACAAAATGAAGCACCTCCCTGAAACCAGTAACTCATTCCTAGTTTTAGGTCTCTTTTGGCTCTGGAAACTATTGTTGAACGCCACTTTCGAACCAAAACGTTATGTTGAAGGTGGAAAAACACACAAGAAAGGGGGTTGAATCATGTGAGACAAAAATGAAAATTGGTTTTCTTTTCTTTTTCATTTAGAAGAAGATACGATTCTCAGTAGTCATTCAGAACCAGATCGTAAACGCAGCAGAACTGAAGCCAGACGCAAAGTAAACAACACATAAAACACATCAAATTTATACTAGTTCCTCCCCCAACTAAGAGTACTTCAGTCCGCTTTCTTAGAAAGAGATTTTTACTATTGTAAATGCTTGAATACACTTGCTTATGTATTTAAACATAAGACTTTTATAACACAGACTTACAGTCTGAAACTTTTATGTTTAATCAGATCTTGATTAATATTGTTCCAAGGCATAAGCCCTTTTTGCTTCCCTTTCTCCTTTTTCTAATTGTCTAAATCTTGACAATTTCCTTTTCTTAGATGCAATGATTTCCTTATCTGAGTTGTTGTCAGATCTTTCTTCTCTTGTCTTGGTGGGAAGGATTTTAGCAGTTTTTCTGAGCTCATCAACTTCTTGTTGCAGATTCTCCTTTGTTTTGAACTATTTTTTCGTTTTCTAAAAAAATATTTCTTCCTCCTACTACAATGCTTTCTAAGCATCTCCCATTAGCTTATTTCTTATAAGTTTTTGAACTTTCGTTTCTTCTTTAGTCTCTTCACCATCATCATAGACAATTACCATTTATTTTCTCTTTCTCCTTGAGTTATACACATCTTGACATCTTTCAGGAAACTGATTAATATGTTCTTGAGTGATGGTTACTCCGTACTCCTTTTTAGCTTCTTTAATAAGCATTTTGATGACTTAGGGAGAGTCTTCTTTGGTTATAGTAGGAAAGTTGTTCAAAAACTTCCTATTCTTTTCTCTTTTGATTCTAATAGGACTTTCAATTGTTAGAATGTCCTTTTTTAGTCTATCTTTCATGTGAGCCAAAAGAAAGGGGAACAAGGTGTATCAGATTCTGAATCAAAGACACAGAGTAATGACCCTAACAAAGATCTTAAGCACTTGAAGATTTCCAGGATATTCAGTATTTAGGAAACCTTAAGCCTTATTACATTTAACAATAGTAAAAGAGGATTCTGCATATACAAAAGTGTTGTTCACTGTTGATCTTTGTCAGAACACCTCTATCCTCTTTTGCATTCCAATTGCTTATTGTTACTTGTTCGTTTTTTTTAAGTATAACTTCCGACTACTTAAATAGAAAACTTTTAGGAACTAGTCATTGAGAAATAAGTAATCAGGAAGTACTTTGATCTCTTTTAAAGTACAAGAGATGTTTGAGAAAAGATACACTCACGATCTTGATCTATTGTGTAACTCAATTAACCATTGAGTATTCAGAAGAATTATGTACTCATAGAGTCGTTGAGAGAGGTTATCTATAAAGTATGTCAACACTTCTTGAGCCTTGTGATTGTAGACTCTAGTTGCGAAATTGATTGGACATAGTGGTACTCTTTCTTTAGTACGGATAATCATGAGCTTTGTTACAAATTCTAAACTCTTTATCAGAAGCTATTTTCAATTCCGAGAGTAGAACTAATGAGGTGCTACTTCAAATGCTAAGATAACCAGCATCAAAATCCGTTCCAGAATATCACTTAGCAAAATGTTCTTCTCTACAAAAGCCGCTCATTCACAACAGATCCTGAGTAAGTTTCTTTATGCATTATGATCTGCATACATGAATACACATTAGATAACACCATTTTTCTTTCAATACTATTGTTATCATCAAAACCTAAGTAGAAGATGTTAAGAGCAAATCTTGTTCTAACACATGTGACCACCTCTGAAAATTTAATGTTACAAGATGAAGATAAAGCCATTGAATGTACCGGGTTGGCTTTAATCACCCCCCAAGAAAATCCAATCCTAAGGATCCTCCTAAAGTATATCAACTTATTTCTCGAATCTCCAGTCTTTGATGGATCAGTGGCTCCTTTTGTAGATCGCCTCATAGATCCGTCCTGGCTTAGAAACAAGTTTCATGGTGTTTCCCCTTCCACAGTTGCCATGTCGAATTCGGTTTGGGGAGCCTTTCTCACCCTTACACTTTTGTCAACAAGAATCAAAGTAGGTGCTTCCGGTTATGGCTTTGCTCGTTACTAGCCTAACTTAGTGGTGAGGCAATTTGTCTTTATCCAATTTTAACCTCATTCTCTTTATGTTTGGGAAGAAGACATTTGCTGGCGGAACACAAATTCAACTTTGAAGACTACAAATCTTGCGACACTTTCGTCCGCGACCAGATTCTTGAACTTCCTACCTTCCAATTCCAACAATCATTTTTCATGACAATCGAATTCCACAACTGATGGACGAAGTATTTCAGTAGCCACTTGATTCGAGTCAGACAAACACATGATTCGAGTCAGAAATACAAAACTAAAATTCAAAATTTGCATGTAATTTTTATTCGAGTCATGTTATTTTGTGATTCGAATCAAGACCTCCATAATTCGAGTCAAACTTTTGTATGATTCGAATCTAAAATACATAAGCAAAATCTTCTTTTCAAATTTAATTTTTTTATTCAAATCAAACTATTTCATGATTCGAATTAGAAATACATAAAATCAAAATTTGATTTTCACATTCAATTTTTGATTCGAGCCCGTCGATCAATTCTTTAATTTGAATCACACTTCAAAAAATTTAAATTTTAAGAAAAACAAAGTTGTTATTTAAATAAAGACTTGGTACGATTTGAATCATGATTTCATGTGTTTTTTTAGTGCAAATCTTTGACTGATTGACTAAAAATATATTACATCGACTTTAAACAATTAATTTGATTTATACACGCATAAAAAATATTTTTAATTAACTTTAAAATACAAAGCAATTAATTTGATTTATACACGCATAAAAATATTTAGCACTTAATTCTAGAATTAACAACTGTAATCACTAACAAACCAAAAGACTAAATGGACAACATCAAAATATGAAGGACAAATTCTAAAAGGCATAGCAACTTCTTTATTTAGAAGAATGAAACTTGCCATCGTGTACGGTAGAACATGGCTTCTAAAAAGCAGCAAGTGAGTGATATTTTTCTTTAGAATTATGAGTCTTGTCATTAGTTAGTGTTGTTATTTATTTTACATTTTTTTCACTTTCTTAAAATGCAAGTAAAAACAACAATTATCAACAAGTTTAATATTACCGTTAATTTTTTTTTATAATTTTTTTAAAAAAATATTATATTTAATCACAAATAAATAATGAGATTAATTATTATATACTGACCGTGTAAAAAATTTTATATTATTAATTTATTACCATCATCCGTTTATATTTCTTTAAAAGTTATTAAAATAAAAATCAAATTTTTTTTATATTCAACATCTATAATTAACTGCCGTCAGTATATTTCAATTAAATTAATAAATTATATATATTTAATTAAATATTATAGTTGATAATGAATGAGAGGTTGATATTGACATGACATGGTTAAGAGATAGTGAGAGAAACATATGCTAGTTTATTTCAAATATTGGTTCAAACTTCAAAGTACAACATTACATCACATATAAAAAACAAGACAAAGTAGTAATCACACGTTGTTACTACTCACTACTACTATTATTATCTACCGGCATTTCCAAAAAAAGTAAAGCCACACATTACTGCAACAATTTATTCTCCATGGCTCCAAAGCTGAAGTATTCATGTTCACACCAGACAGGTAGTAATGTATCTTCTTGATTTGGAGGGACATAAGAATTGTCTATAATATATGGTTCTGTCCAGAAATTATCATTTAAAACATCCATGTATTCATCCATTAAAGGAAGCTCATCAAAAAGATATTTTTCATATGATATCTCCCTAGTTGTTGGAGTGTCTATTGTTTCACTTGAAGATGGGATTGAAGACAATGCAGTTGTAATATTGGGACCACGTTTGTTTTGCTCTTCCATGGTAGGGTTATCTGAATTTGTATCTTTCCAGTTTCTTGTTTCATTTTTAGTGTCTGATTCTGATTTATTATTCTTTGTAAAACGCTTTTTTAAGACAGTGTGCCAATGATTCTTTATCTCATTATCTGTTCTTCCTGGTAAATTTGCAGCTATCCTAATCCATCTGTATAATAAAATTTGTATAATCATAATAAAATTAAAAAAGCTTCAATATTATACTATTTGTAGAAAATAAGCGACCTTTCTTAAAAATTTAAATATTAATAAGTAAAAACACATTATGATTTTATTTATGTCTATCTCGAAGAGAATTTTAGATCGGACTGTAATATTATTGATATGATAGTCTGTGTCTTCAATAATTTGAAACTGCAATATTCAGTAAAATTTAAAATCACATTTTCCAGCATCATGAAATAAATCAAATCGAACAATTTTAACCACCTTCATTTTCAAATATTAAAACATTAAATTGCAAACTTCGTTTTATTTAAAAATTTAATTTTTAAATTTATTTAATAATTAATATATTTAATCTATATTTTGTTCAGGTATATAAATCTCAAATAATAAATTAAGAAGAAACATATAGCATAAAGTATATGGAACAAGTAGAACCTTCATATTAACTCTTGAATAGGACGTGTCATAGTATTATACATAATTTAGGATTGAGTTACAATAATATATAATATATTTTATTTTTATTTAAGATAAATAATATAGAGCCATTTTATTTCAACATTAAAAATTATAAAAACTGTATTCAAAGCTTATGAAATACTCCATCTGTAATAAAATATAAATAAAAAAAAACTTAATAAAAAAACCATAAACATAACCGTTTAAATTTATATATTTTTTTAATTTTTCTAATAAGATTTATAGAAAAATCTAAATAAAATCAATTAATTATTAATTATGAAAAAAAATAAACATAAAACAAATTAAATACAATTAGCATTTAATTTAAATTTGAAAAAAATACATTTTCAAACAAAATAATAAAATTGAATAAATTTTGTTTTTTCATTACAATTTGTGACAAAAAATGAGTGTTTTCTTTTTGTTTATATTTTGTTAGGGAGAGAGTACACAGTAATAAGCCTCTGTCGAACCAGATAATGATTTATGTTATTTTATTCGATCTCTTTGAAATAAGTTTGTGGCTACATTAGGAAGTAATAGAGCATTGACATGTTGATGATACCTATTACCAAGTTTTTGATGAAGTTTGATGATAGTATCTTCTTCTTGTTGAGTAAAATTTCCTCTTTTGATATCTGGTCTTAGATAGTTCAACCACCTTAACCTACAACTCTTCCCACACCTTTCAAGACCTGAAAACATTATTCTAAGATAAAACAAAAACTAGAACAAAACCAACATACAAACATGAACAAATAATTGTTTATATAACCTGCAAATTTAGGTAGTTGTTGCCAATTCCAACATCCATATCTAGTTACATAAGCAATTAACTTCTTGTCTTCTTCCGGTGTCCATGTCCCTTTTCTCAATCCAGTTTTGTCACAACCAGGGCTTCTCACCATATCTTCTCTAATTCCTCGTATGAATGTGTTGTTGGATTTGGTGTCCTATATAAAGAAAAAGATATATTTTTTTAAAAGTTCACTTTTTGGTTTTTCGCTGAAGGTCGCTTCTGTAATTCAAAGCTCAACCACAAAATAAATAAAATTCTTATAAAAAAGTTATTTTATTGAAATTCAAATTCAGATATTTTTTATTGTTTAATTTTAAATGAAACGTATTTGTCATTTGAACTCAATTTGTGTGGTTTTATTAATTGAATGATAGACTGATATAGACAGACACATACACATGTGACACGTTTACTAGTTTAGCTTCTTAGGTTATGAGGACCACACGTTTTGAATATCCACCTTAAAACAAACCAAGCAATACAGCTACTTTCGTGTTGCACGAGATCCTAATTTTCTACGAGATCCTAATTTTCAAAATTCCAAATCGGTAGAAAACGTGATAATAATTAAAGAATTAGATGTCTTTTTGTTTTCGGTAAGTCAGTGAGGTTTTGAGTTTGGTTTTTGTAATTTTTTTGTTTGAGTTTTTATATCTCATTTTTTACGTGCATTTTAGTTTCTAAAGTTAAAATCCGCATATTTTCATACGGATTTTGGCTATAGGGACTCGACGACACGTAAAAAATGAGATATAGACACTCAGACAAAAAAAGATATAGGAATCAAACTTAAAAACTCGCTAACTTACAATGACCAACACACTATTTAAGGCTTAAATAAAAAAAAACAAAATGCATTGATATTATTAAATAAATTATACTTTCAACCAATGACGTTTATATATTTCATAAAATTGTTAAAGTGTGAGGCACATTTAGTGAGAGAGAAATAGAGAATAATGAAATAAGAATTGCATTATTGAATTGAATTATAATAAAACTGAATTGTAAAGTGTCTATTTATATATATCTAAGTAACTTAACTTCTAAGCAACAATGATAACAAACTAAGTAACAAACTCTAAATTCTAATTAACTTTGGATTATATCTAATATCTCAACATCCCCTATAATTCAAGTTGTCGAAACACACTAATTATTATCGATCAGAACTATTTCTAATTTCTTTCTCAAAGTAAGAAACTTGTTGATCTTCAATTCTTTGGTTAAAATGTCGGCCAACTGTACTTCACTTGAGCAATGTCTCACTTCAAGTTCACCTCGATTTACCTTCTCTATAAGAAAATGAAATCTATCTTCGATGTGATTACTTCTTTCATGCAAAACTAGGATAGAGATTTGAGGTTTACATCGAGGTTCTGGGAGAGTTTGCAGATGGCTTTTGATACACAGTTGCATCTGAGTTTTGCTTATCATTTGCAGACAGATGGTCAGACTGAGAGAACTATTCAGTCGCTAGAGGACTTGATGAGAGCTTATGTACTTGAACAAGGAGGTGCTTGAGATAGATTTTTATCGTTGATTGAGTTTACCTACATCAATAGTTTTCATGCTAGTATTTCGATAGCACCATATGAGGCATGGTATCGTAGGAGACGTATGACTCCTTTGTGTTGGTATGAGTTAGGCGAGGGTGTTGTACTCATACTTGAGATTGCTCAGCAGACGACTGAGAATGTCAAGATGATCCAAAAGGAGAAAAACACTTGAGTTCTAGGTGGAAGTCATATGATTTTTTAGAGTTACCCTAGTAACCAGTTTTGGTCGAGCCTTGAGGTCTTAAAGCCCACTCCGTGTTTCGTCGGTCCTTAGAGTTAGGTGTTTTGATTCATAATTTTGAATTGGAATGCTAAGAAAGTTAGAGAGTCCGTGAAGGATATGACACAAGTTTTTGTGATGTTAGATTCGTTTGAAGCCAAAGGTAATGGAATAGTTCGTGATATTCCTGTAGTGTGTGAATTTCCAGAAGTGTTTCCTAAAGACATCAGTGATTTTTCGCCAGAGCGCGAAGTGAAGTTTTCTATAGACTTAGTACCTGGTACTAGTCTGTGTCGATGACTCCTTATAAGATTCTGCTTCAGAGTTAGGTGAATTGAAGAAGTAAATGGAAGATCTACTTAAGAAGAAATATGTTCGTCCCAGTGTTTCACTGTGGGGTGCGTCAGTGCTGTTAGTGAAGAAGAAGGACGATAGTATGAGCCTGCGTGTGGAGCATATGAGAATTGTATTGCAGACATTGAAAGAGAACTAGTTGTACACAAAGTTTCCCAAGTGTGAGTTCTGGTTAAGAGAAGGGAGTTTCCTTGGTCATGTGATTTCTAGTGGTGATATAGTTATGGATCTGTCGAAGATAGATGTTATGTTACAATCGCAGACTCTGTAGTCTGTCACTGAGATTAGAATTTTTCTTGGACTAACTAGTTAACTTAGATTAACATTATAGTTAACTTGAAAGGGTCAAGCCTAGTTTTGGGATATACATTGTGAAGAGTGTTTCCAAGAACTCAAGAAGAAGTTGACGTCTGCTTCAGTTTTGATTTTTCCGAATCCAAGTGAGTCCCTTGTTGTATGTTGTGATGCTTCAAATATGGGTCTGAGAGGTGTGTTGATGCAGAATGGTCAGATTATGGCTTATGCTTCGAGACAACTGAAAGTTCATGAAAGGAATTACCATACGTGTGATCCTGACTTGGCAACAATGGTATTCGTATTGATGATTTAAAGGCACTTTCTGTTTGGCTCTAACTTCGAAGTGTTCAGTGATCACAAGAGTTTGAAATATTTATTTGATAAAAGAGTTGCATATGAGGCAGAGGAGATGGCTTGACTTCTGAAGGATTATGATTTTGATTCTATTTATGATCTAGATAAAGCCAATGTTGTAGCTGATGCGATAAGTAGGAAGCCTTTACACGTGACAATTTTTACGATTCGAGAGTTAGACCTGACTGAGCAATTCATATATATGAGTTTAATGTGTGAAGAAACTCCTAACAGTGTAAAGTTAGGTATGTTGACGCTGACGAATGGTATCCTTGAAGAGATCAGAGATGGTCAGAGATTCGATTTGAGTTTGATAGATCGTCTCACGTTAATCAATCAAGGTAAGGAGGTGATTTCTGAGTTGATGAGAATGGTATGATGAGGTTCAGAGATAAAGTTATGTTCCTAATGTAACTGAGCTTTGAAGGTGAGAAAAACACATGAAGGGGGTTGAGTTGTGTATTCCAAATTGTTTCTACTTCTCAACCAGAGTTCGGATTCTAAACAAAAGTTCATAACCTAATAACAAGTGTAGCGAAAAAGTATACAAAAGTAAATAAAAATAGAAAAGAACACATAATAGTTATATTGGTTCCTCCCCAACTAATTGTAATCCAATACCCTTGTAGCACAATAGATTTTCACTATAATTAAACAAATTACAACTACTTATACACTCAAGTATAAGACTTTTCTGCTCTGGCCCTCAGCCTGAGACTTCCTTGCTTAATCAACACCTAATCAATACTTCCTGCTTAGATCCTCATATCCTTAGGTTCAAGACTTCATGCTTAAGCCCCTCAGACCTAAGACTTCCTTGCTTAGACCTTCAATCCAAGACTTCCTCCTCATATTGCTCGAACCTCAAGACTTTAATGCTCAAGCCCACGACAAGAGACTTTTATCTAAACTGACTGTTTAGATAAGGAATAACCTACAATAACACTTGATTAATAATAAGAGGTTTTCAAATATAATACAACACACTTTGAAACAAAGGATTCTTAAGCTATACAAGAATAATAACTCTTAATAGATTATATTATCTTGAGATGATTTGAATTAAGTGCATGTATATTTCAGTTGTAGTTGAAGCGTTATTCTCTTAGCTGATTTTCAATTCTTCTGCTCCTTTTATAGCTGAAGGATTAGAGTCGTTGAAGCATCCCCAACGACTATAATCAGCTCAAATATTGTAGTACACCTTCTTTTCCAATAAATCAGGTGTTGAAACTCATAGAGAAAGAATTACCCATTGAACATGACCTTTGTCCAGAGAACTCTTTTATGAAACAAGTACCACACAATCTTTTGAAGATAATGTCAACCATTCTCGAGTCCCGTGATTACAGAGTTTGAGGTGACATTACTCAGTTCCAGAGATAGGTAAAGCACGCTTCTGATTCTGAACTATAATAGAGATATCTTTTTGATCAGAACCGGATCATAGCTTATGCCATGTCAAAACTAGTTTTACCAAGTAAATATAATTATGCGCATAAGAACCAGCTAGTTAGAAATCCTAACTATTTTTCAAATACTTTGTTATCATCAAAACTTTAAAGGATATATGGTATAAGGCATATTTATCTCAATAATCTCCCCCTTTTTAATGATGACAACCTTAAGTATTTTAAAATAATTAGTTGTAGATTAATTATTCAACAACTTTTAGGGTCTGAGGTTTGTAAGCTCCCCCTGTGTCAAACAATCTTAGAGGTGAGGTTTGTAAGTTTCCCCTGAGTCCTATTTGTGAAGTCTAAGAGATGAGGATCATAAGCTCTCCCTATACAGAGTAATTAAATTTACTTCAAGAGGCGAGGCTTGTAAGCTCCCCTTAAATATGATAACTAAGTTCACTCCAGGATTAACCAAGAAGAATACTTAATCCTTTCCCCCTTGTCATAAAAAAAGATAGAAAGAAAAAATAGACTTCGGTGATTAATAATGATTTCTAAACAATTCATAATTGAACACCAATAAGGAACAAGTTTATCAACCAGTCCTACTTGTTGCATATGAGCAACAACACCCTGTTGGTCAAAAATCTTTTAAAGAACCTTATCAAAAGGAATGAGAAATTATAATTCCTCACGAGATGCAAGTATCTCTTCTTTCAGATAATTGAACATGGTTTAAGGCAGATTGATTTACCTGTTAATCAAGTTTATTATGTTCCTTACCCTTCAACTCAGCCACCTAAACATGGATGATGTACTGTAATCAAAACAAAATCATTGGGTCATATTGAAACTGACGATCTAGTGGAAGATGTGGCTTACCAAGATGATGAAATTTCTCAAATTAATAATGTGGTTGAAGTTGAACAAATTATAAATTTGTGTGATACAATGGTCGAAGGTCATCAAATTGATGCATCTGTGTTGTTGGTAGAAAATAATGTGGATGAAGAGTATGAAGAGTTTGGATCTGAGGACACTATTGGACCAGATGATGAAAATAATATGGATGAAGCACATGAATATTTTGAATAGATTATTTTTATTAATTTTTAATTAATGTATTATATGTGTATCTTCAGATCGGGTTACTTGATTTTACTTAATCGATGAAAAGAATTTTTACTTGTTGTTTGTATTATTTTTACTTGTGTCGATTTATTTATTGACGTCTCTCTTAAAATAGATGAAATATCACCCTGACCTGACAAAGGTAAGGGTAAGACCCAGCCTCGTCAGAGACCAAGGGTACGTAAGATACCTCCCTCGTCCATGTATGTTTCTCGCCCATAGAGTAAGGCAGATCCAATGTCTATGGACACTTCTTAGTCATTTACGACATTACTCTCCTCCTCCCATATGGTTCCATCTGGGAGTCCAGCTTTTATTAGCCCATTTGGGCATTCTCTATTTGGGGGATCCTTCATGCAGCAGCCTGGGGGTTCTAGTTTCGCACATGTATTGTCATCATTCATGCAACAGCCTAGGGGATCTAGTTTTCCATAAGTACCATCTTCTTTTACGCAGTAGCTTGGAGGATCTATTTTTCCTCAACAGTCTTCTTTCACGCAGTAGCCTGTGGGATCTAGTTTTCCTCAGCAGTCTTACTTCATGCAGCAGCCTGTTGGATCTAGTTTTCCACATCCTACCTAGGCACCATCATCCTTCTTGCAGCTGCCTAAGGGATCTAGTTCCCACATTCCACATCCCACATATATACCTCCATGTCAAGAGCAGGATGACCCTTTTTAGAAGGATGTTGAATTTCATGAGGAGCAGGCAAATCCTGATGAAGAAGTGTGTATAGTGGTTGAAGGACGACTTCTTATTAGGCCCGATGGATCAGGGTAGGTTTTAATTTAGAATATTTATTTAACTATATATTGCCATTTTTATACTTAATTAATACATATTCTAATTGTTGTTGTTTAGTTTTTATCTGTGTCGGGATGCTGCAAAAGATATAAATCGGGTCATTCAACTAATGTATAAAAAATTGATAAAGTCTTTTGGAGAGCTGACAAAAGACGAGAAAGATGAATGGTTTGATAAAGTTAAGGTAGTTTGATATTTTTATTTAAGTTATGTTATTTTATAATTATTTTTGTTATAATCATCTAACAATTTATTTGAATGTCATACAACATTTTAGGAAAGGTGTACGTGGAATGTCATGGACGATTACAAATTAAATTTTTTTTAGAAGTAAGGCATCTAGATGACTATCTGACATGCTTAGGCGTGCTAAATTACATTGGGAGAGGTAAGCAATTCATCCTAACTGGATAGGCTAGGAAGTTTTTGAGCAACTTATTGAGTAATGGAAGACTAAAGATTTTCAGAAAAATCTGAACATGCAAAGCAAATAAGAGCATCTGAATCAGAGGGCTGCCTTAATACAGCAGGAAGTATCAGTATCGCCGAACATGCTCGACGAATAGTACTTATAACTATTTTTTTAATGTTGTTTTTTGATAATTTATTTGTTATATACATATATATTTATTTATTTAATTTAACTCAATAATTTTAATTAGAAAAAAGATTTCGGGAGACACCCACAAATTAGTGAGCTGTTAGTGATGACCCGAACCAAAAAATCGAGGGAGTTTGTTGACGCCCGTTCTAAAACAACTTTGGTAACTTGTTGTTTGTATTTCAATAGTTTATTTAATTATTTTATATAAATAAATTGTTTAACCTATATTTAATTTAATTTTTTTATGTATGTGTAGGAGGTGTATCAGAAACTGCTTGCCCAATTTTTAATTGATAATCTTCAGTATACTCCAATCGGGAATGAACCGCTTAATCCACGTGTGGATCTTTATATTTAGGGTTTATCTGTTGGAGGAAAGGGAGATAATGGGTGTTTCTTTGGTCTTAGATATTTGGCTGCCGACTACAGAAAAGGGGATAAAACTTTATTTCAAAGACTTGAAGATGGGGAAGGAACATCTCGTCCACCAGAATTGATACCTGAAATGATGGAGACAGTGAGACAATTGACTCTAACTGAAGCGAGACGCAAGACAATGGCAGGGGAAACAGAGGTGAGACGCGAGACGGAGGCACGTGAGGCGGCGTTAAAGGTTGAAATTGAGGAAATGAAGAAGAGGCAACCTGAGATGGAGGAACAAATGCGACAATTTGTTTGCCTCACAATCGAAGCGTTCTGTCCAAGAAGATGAAGACGAAGATATATTTAGTAGTGATGGTGAATAGCTTTTTTTATTACTATTTATATTTGTGAATGTGAATATCCTGTGACTAATACTTTTATATTTTTTAATGATTATAATTACAACTTTTTTAATCAAAAATTATTTTAATTTTTGCATTTTATTATTTTTGTGACGTGAATAACTTTTGTATATTTTTAAATTATAATTTTTTTTATTTTTTTAATTAAATAATTAACCTGCGAAATAATCACGTCACTAAATGTTATAGTTTAGACTTTTGTGACGTGAATTCCATGATAATAACGTCACTAAATTTTATAGTTTAGACTTTTGTGACGTGAATTCCATGTCACTAATTAGTGATGTGATATTCATATCACTAAATGTGATTCAGAATTTATATTTTGTGATGTGGGATTCATGTCACTAAATTAGTGACGTGATATTCACTTAACTCCATGTCACTAAATTAGTGAGGTGATATTCACTCCACTCCATGCCAAGACTGACACCTCAGCACGTTTCAGAATTCATACCTTGCATCGTGAAAAACTTGTCACAATTTAGTGACGTGCTTTTCACGTGGGAACAAAGTCCAATATTTTTGTATGTTGCAACATGAGTTCCATGTCACTAATTAGTGATGTGATATTCATGTGGCAAATGTTGCCACGGGTGCTCCAGCGACGTGTTTTGTCCACGTCGCTAATTTTGTTTAGTGATGCAATTTTGGCCTTAGTGACGTGATTTCCACGTAGGTAGTGGCTGTATTTCTTGTAGAGCATGACCTCGTTCCAATCATTATAATTATAGTATATGATTATCATATTAAATATTTATTGGTGTATAAATGTATACAATATTGACATCTAATTTTTTATACAACAAATTTAATCAATTTTATTTATTTATTACTAGCGTTCAAACGGGCACTTCGTGCCCGTTTGTACGCTTTTTTTATTGCGCTAATGCGTGCAATTTTTTTAATGGTGTTTTTGACATATATTCCATTAAAAATAATATTACTTAGGAATAATTATAATAAAATAAAAATATAATGATACATATTAACTTTAATATGTTTTAGTAATGTCTTCAGACCAATTTAATACTAAAAAAATATCTTCAGACCAATTTAATAATGCAAATGTCAACTTAAAATTAACTTAATAATCTAAAGAGTAGAATGTGAAAATTAAAACTTATCAATAAATTAAATGTTACATAAAATAATATTATTTACATAATTAAAAAAAATAAAAGTAAGAAGACAACCAATGTATATTATTTAATGTCTTAAAATTTTAATAATATCACAAGGTAGAAATCATACAAATTATAAATGGATATAAAATAACAAAAAAATAATATTCACATATTTTACAATAAAGAACATTAATACTCTTATTATTTTTCATGCTCGATGTTTTGTTTAATAAAAAAAAGCATATTTAGAAAACAAAATAATGTGGTAGCTGTTATTTATTTTTGTAACTTCACCTTTCTTATAACTTATATGTGAATGTTGCCACTAATATGTGTTTCCTCTCTCTCTTTTTCTCACTTTCTCTTCGTCTCTCTCTAACTCTTTTTTTATATCACTCATAAGTCTCTCAACCTCTCTATATATCCCAATCTCCTTTGCACATGGCATTTATTTGTTCCTCTTTCTTTGTTTTGTTAAGTGGTTAATAACTGGTTATCACAAAAAAATCATGATGAAAACATAAACACAAATACATTCAATCTTTAAACGATATTCAACCCTTAATATCATTCATAGCCTTAGACTTGACATTATACAAAAAAAAAACTCTAAAGCCTATATTTACCATTACTATAATTTTATTTGTGAATGTGAGTCTTATAGATGGCAAGATTAGAGATTAATCTCAATAACAACCTACACAATATAATTAAGTATCATATATTTTTTTGGATATTTTAAAAATGATCAATTATTTTCTGATGCATTAATAAAAAAATAAATAAATATATATAGTTCAAGTTTGTATTTATGAGGAATTGAATTGTGGTATAGTAAATGACTTGATAATTGGTAAAATATACAGTGATATACAATGGTTTGTAACAACTCTAACTTTCTACAAAACCTTTTTTTTTTATATTTATACTTTAGGTTATCACAAAGTCACATTGATAGTATATACAATTCACACAATTTAAAGATTCAATAATAATGGAAAGAAAGACAAAATTGCATGTGAAATAGAATTTAGATGAAATTAACCATTCATGAGAGAGAAAAAAAATAACTTGCAAGTAAAAGAGAGATAATTGTTTAGGAAGTTAAAGATAAGGATGATAAAAAATTGTTAAAGTTTTAAATTGAGAATGAAACAATTATTATTTACTAAATTTATTTTGTATATGTGGTTGGTTTTAAAATAACAGTTAAAGGTCAAATATCTAACAAATATATGTTAGTCCAAAATGTTATATTGTCTTTATCTATAGGTATAAATAAGTATAGATTAATGTTTACGTCACATTGTAGAAATTATATAATTTAAAAATTGAGATATTGTTTATATTTTAAAATTTTTGCAAATTACACTGGTAGAATTGGAACAATAATAGATAAATATTCAAGAGAGGAAACCAAATTTTAAAAAATTTAATAAAAATAGTCATTCTTATTTGATCATAGACATTAGAACACACTTTTTTTTTCTTTCGTAAGAGATAATGTTTCATTTTTCTTCTACAATAGAGAGAAATATTAAAGTATTAGAAATTAAAAAAAATCCAATAATCTCAAATTTCAAACCCCAATTTCACATATGGATTTGTTTATGTAAAAAGAATAAAATATTAAATGAAAATAATAAAAAACCAAATCAAAAATTAGATTGAAGAATCTAAATGCCCTATTAATTAACTCTAACAGAAATCATTGTGTGATTCACAATCCATATTATGACATCTGCAAATTGTAGCTTTCTCTTTTCTACCATCATTATGAACATTGTCTGGATTCCAATTTTTCTCATGCAGTCTTTCTTCTTCTTCATTTTTGACTTCTATGGACCCAATGAATTAGAAATGAAAGACATAACTTATAAGGAGAAACTATTTAAATGGATTTGGATCCTCTCCTTTTTTATATATCATATCATCTCTCATGTTTCTAATATGACGGTTCAGAATTTATAATGAATAATTAAATAAAAAAAGTCATTTAATAGGAGAGAGAAATAGATAAGTAATTAAATGACTTTTTTTATTTAATTATCCATTATAAATTCTGAATCGTTAGATTAGAAACATGAGAGATGACATGATATATAAAAAAGGAGAGAATCCAAATCCTATTTAAATATAGTTTTTAATTAGAAGTTAAAGTGAGTTTTCTTTTCAAATAACTAATTACTTTGTACAATATTCAAATATAAAATGGAGGGAGTAGTTAATTTTTATTTGTGTAACTTCTAAGTAGTTTTAAAGGGTAAAAGAGGAAAGAAAATAGGCTACACCAAAACAATGTATTGCCTTTATATATTGTTATAGATTATTAAAAATATTAATTTATTTATCTTTAAATTTTAATAAAATTATATTTTATTTTATGAAATTAGATAGTTCTCAATAGTCAGACACACAACTAACTTTCCATCTCACAAATTACTATTAAAAAAATATGTATTTTATTTTAATTAATAATTTTTATTATTTGATATAAAAAAAATTTTAAATGTCAAAATTTATCTTTTTTTCATGGATCACTATCAGCAAAATACCTATTTTATTTTAATTAACAATTTTCTTTATTTGAAGCACAAAATTGTTATTTTCAAATGTCAAAATTTTTATTTTTCTCACATACCAGTATCATTAAAATATCTATTTTATTTTAATTAACAATTACGTTTATTTGAGACAAAATTCTTATTTTCAAATGTTAAAATTGAGTTTATATTATCATTATTAATTTTATAATTAAATAACTCATTTATTTTATCGTATTAAATAAATTTACCCGTGCAGACGCACGAGTATTTTGATAATTCTTAAAATGTAAATTTGTAAAAACAACAATTATGAACAAGTATAATATTGCCAATAGTTTTTTTTTAAGTTTTTTTTTAAATTTTTTTATAAATAATATTATTTTTAATCACACATAAATTATATATTTTTAATTAACTATTAGATTAGGTGATAATGAATGAAAGATTAATATTGACATGGTTTAAAATATCAAAAATAATATTATAAAAAATTTTAATTTTTAAATTTATTGAATAATTAATATATTTAAAATATGTAATAAACTAAATACATTAATTATTCAATAAATTAAAAAGTTAAATTTCTTTTTCTTTTATAAATAGAACAGTAGTAAGATACCCGTGCTCCCGCACGGGTGAATTTATTTGATTTAATATAAAATATATTCAAGTGTATATTTAAATTTGAAATAAATTATTTTATCATAAAATGAATAATAATCCTAAACATTTAGGGTGTGTTTGGTTCGGGGTAGATGGAGGGGAGGGGAGGGGAGGGGAGGGGAAATTTTTAATTAAATATGTTTGGTTCAAATTTTAGGAGGGGAGGGGAGGGGAGCAAAATCCCTCCAAAATACACTTTTTGGTTCCCTCCGAATTGGGGGGATTTGGAGGGGAGGGGAGGGAATATGAGTTTTGATATTTAAAAACTATTATATTTACTAAAATATCCTCAATTTAATTTTATTATTTCAAAAATATTTGTTATCTTTTGTGTTACTGTTTTTTCTCGATTGTTTTAATCAACTTATTATAATTGTTCTCCACCTTCAAATTATTTTATAATTTTTATAATTAATATAAATCATAATCATTGTCTTTTTTTTATAAAAAAAATTATGTTTCGTTATATTCGTTTTTTTCTTTTAATTTTGTTATGTACTCTATCATATTTTCTTTTATATCAAATTGTAAACCATATCATTTTATTTATTTTTGTTTATTCATTTTATTAAATATTTTGAACCATTAATATTTAGTAATAAGTTATTTTATATATTTGTTTTGTTATATGATTCATCACAATTTAAGCGATGTTATTGACATATAGTTTAATTTATGTTGGAAAGTTATAAGTCGAACCAATTGTACTCAATTTTTTTTAACTTTATGTGACAAATAAATATTTTTTTAATCACTCAATATTAGAAATTTTATTACCAACAAAAATACGCACGAATTTTTCACATTTTAATATCATATGACTTATATAAGATCATAAGGATAAAAATGTAAATTATTAATAAAACCCCTCCCCTCCCCTTCTGAACCAAACACATTTTTAATTAAAATCCCTCCCCTCCCCTCCCCTCCTCTCTTTTGAACCAAACACTTATTTGATTAAAAAATTCATTCACCTCCCCTCCCCTCCCCTTCATTAAAATCCCTCCCCTCCCCTCCCCCTCATTTGAACCAAACAGACCCTTAATTATATTAGATAATTATATAAAAAAGTGATTCATGAGAAGATG